>AMYF01000016.1:0-27766 GCA_000315175.1 Herpotrichiellaceae sp. UM238 | reverse complement strand
GGGGGACCAAGGCTATTCACAACTATCTGCGTTTAGATGTGGAGAGGAGGAGGAATATGACGTATTAGGACCTGAGTTTGGATGTTCTACGTTAGTCGAACGCGACCTGGATTGACGATGTGCTGGTCTTAACGATGAATGCCTTCGCCACTGGGCAGAAACATCCGCGGACTATGAGGAGTGGGGACGAAGATGTGCTGATCCGGCACGGCTTTGCCGCGGGCCAAAAGAAGGCTGATGAGTGACTTTAGTGAAATAATGGGAGGAAGGAAAGAAAGAAGGACAGGAGGAGGGTAGATAGAGGTAGTGGTGAAGCGGAACAGCATGTGAGATCCGCCAGTACTCTGCAAAAGTAGCTGTTGAATATGCGAGCTCCTGGAGATGTATCGCTTTTTCGCTTGCCTTGCTTTCCGGACTGGAAGGCGCTCTGAATTCGCCTTATCTCTTAGCGTTTCGTCCGTTTGATCTCGTAAATTTCCTCGAACTTCATGCTCTAGGTCTCAGATATGTGAGACCGGAACAAGCAGGTCAAAAAGAACACAAAAGAAATATGAGAGGAGTGGGATTCGAACCCACGCGGGAACGAGCCCATGAGAATACTCATCCGATTTGCATCGGACGAAGTCATTGTGAATACAAGAGACTTGAGTCACACGCCATAACCACTCGGCCATCCTCCCTCAGTTGTGTGCACATTTTGGACGAAATTTACATACACATACATAATATAAATATGATCTACTTTGTTTAACAGCAAAAAGTCTCGTACAGCCCTCTTCCGAGTTGCGACAAATGGTTCGAAGTTTTGCCGACCCCTCGCCCACAACGAATTTATTGCGGCAGAACTCTGTTTGACGTACCGTAGCACACCAGAGCAAGTCCGTAAGGGAGAAAGCAAGGCGCGGTTTGCAGCGCAGAGTTGCCCAGTGACTGCTGGCAGGCGCTCTCGACCTTGTCAGCAGGATCAGCGAGTTACAGCACGTGCAGCCAGCATAGAGCTGCTCCATTCTTTAGCAGCGCCTGAATTATGTGGCACTGAAATTGGCATCCAGCAAGCGAATCACGCAACTGAGCTGCGAGCCTGGTACCTCGTGCTTGCAACACTAGGACTTGCGACGTCGGAATTCCAGCTCCGCAGACCATCTCCGATGTTGGAACGCCAGAATAGAGTGCTCGCTTTACGAAGCAGGAGGGACGAGGACAAGAGCCCAGCCGGTGCTAACTGCAACAAATTTGACCCCTATACTTAATCAGTCCACAACAGCCACATCATAAAAGCGCAGCTCGATGGGAAATCGACGAAGGTCAGAGTCATCTGCGGTTTGTATGTCAATATCTTGCTTACCACCAGAAAGTAGAGTCACAGGCAAAGCTGAAACAGTGCGAGCCCACCGTTAGTTGGGTGAGTGGTGAAGTCGCGTTCTGGATTTCAAGCCGTAGGAAGTCGGGATAGACTCCTCCTGGCAATTGTGAACCTTTGCGAGGCTGCAGTATCTGCGCCAAGAATTTGAAGTGCAATGTTACTGCGACGACGTTCTGTGCTTCCACCTTGGCAGCTTTAAAGTCTGGACGTACCCCAAAATCAGATATTGCATGCCACCTGTACTAGGATACTCTCAAGAATTCTGGATGCGTCATCGCGTCATTGCGTTCGCAAAAGTACTACTCTTCCGAGTTTTATGACTGCTATGTAAGTCGTTGCAGTTGCAACCACGAAAACATATCTCTGGCAACTATCATGAAGACAGCCAACGGATAAGTGTCAAGTGATATCATGCAATCGAAGCAGATTAGTACCTCTCTTGCCTGCGATCAACGCTTGACTTAGGCACGCCAGAAGGCCAACAACTCGTTGACGTCTCGAGCGATCTAGATTGCGGAGCCCCCAGAAGGATCTTGGCCGCTATTGCCGGGCGATTGGAAAAGTATTGTACTTCCTAGTGAGGCACAGCCGCGTGGCTAGCGTCTGGGTATGAGATCCTGCTCTTCAATCTTCTGCTTGGTCATGCGTGCCATCCAAATAGCGCATCGGCAACGCTGCGTGGCTGAAAAGTCGGCTTTGGTTCACTTCACTCTACGTCTAGGCAAAGCGGTACCAGATTGGGACCTACTGGCGAAGCCAACTCTGCCTCTGAGCTGTGGCATACGCAATACATCAGGAAAGCAAGTTAAACATATCAAGTTTGAGGAGGACGTCTTCGGTGTTTCATAGACATTGATGTCAATATGCCTTGTTATGGATGGAGCCAATCACGTCTTAGCGGACACTTTCCCCTTCCTACTCGGAGACATTTCCCTGGACTGCCTTGTTCCTTGGCAGAAGGTCTGACGTCCCCCTGTCCAGCCATACCTGCACATAATGGAGCTTAAGGCGCTCGAGCGTTGGTGTCAATGAACGAGAAATATGCTCACACAACGTAAGACCATTTGAGTACGCCTATGAGCTTGCGAGTATCATTCCGAGATGTTTGCGATTGGTGAAGCAATAGCACAGTATATAGCCGCCTTCCTTCTCTTCCTTTCGCAGACTGCAGCTCATAATAGCAGAGCCACACAGCCTCAGAGTGCCTTGAATCACCTTAGCCAATTTTATTGAACGGACTGACAACATCAATCATAATGACTGCTACTACTCGGCCCTGGCTCCTCTACTCCTACCCCTGGATGCCCTATCCCCGCCGGGTAGCAATTTACCTTGTTGAGAAACGCATCCCATCCACTGCCATAAGAATCGTCCATGTCTCGGACCCACAATCCGGAAACGCCGTTGTACCCTCCCAGCCCGATGAAGTCCCTTCGAGACCTAATGGCTCTCTTCCCATCCTCGCCGTTCCATTAGTCAGCGGGCAAGCTGAATGGACACACATTCGGCAGTCGATGGCGATCATTAAATTCATCGAAGAAGCCTGCTCACAAGGCGGAGAATTGTTCGACATCGGCGCCCGGGAACTGGTGAAGGGCAGCAACGCGCTCGAGCGTGCACGAATCACAGAGATCCAAACGCTGGCTGAGGAGGTTTTAGTTGCCTGGAATCCTGTGCGCACTTTCGGCACAAAGGCGGGAACAATCGTGTATCCCGAGGGTTCGCGGGAGATGCTTCGTTGGGTCCATCGGACACTTGCAACAATCAATGGCCTCCTCGAGAATTATGATCTGAGCGGCTTGAGCGACGATGAGCGCGCTGTAAGCGTGGCGGATGTAGTACTTTTCAATTTTCTGGAGTTCGTGGATTTTTGTTATGGTGTTGATGTCACGAAAGGATCTGGGGAGGAGAAGACGGACGTGTATGGGCGGAAGGTGAAGGAGGAGTACCCGAAGCTTAGAAGGTTCTATGAGGATTTCAAACAGAGGAAGAGCGCAAGGAGAGATGGAAGTGGGGAAGTGCCGAGTGAGGAGGTGCTGGGATGGATGAGGTTTTGGCACGAGGGTGTGTTCTAAATGCACAAGAAAGGCGGTAATCAAAGCAGAGGAAGCAGGTAGCACTTGTGAATAGCATTGGTAGCAGCATGCTTAACTCTGCCCCTGGTTGAGTGTTACCTTCAACAGCGTAAAGCAGCTGGTGAATGAACGCAGGTTGAGATTATTGTATTGATTCTCATACTTGTATTTGCGAGTGTTTTGGGAATTCGCACCTAGTAAATGTCTCTCTATTCGAGTCCAACCTCACCCGTCTCGAAAAGCGTGTAGTCGGGCTTTGGTCAACTCTCTCGATCTTAGCTGCAAACACTGAAAGTGCTCACAGAGACCAGGTCGCTTAGTAAGGTGGAGCAAGCCCATCGCGGCATTAATCTCGCGTCACGCGTCAATTTACACACTATGAACAAGCATTTGTTTTCCCGTAGTATTCATCGATATAAATGCTTAAAGAAATGCATGTGTTAGTGTCTTGATATATTCACAGGTCTGCTGACATCAGTGGCCACCCGCTCCGTCTTTTGCAACCAGACAGCAGTCCGGGCTTTCACATGCTTATTGTGGGCTCTTGTTGATTTGTGACGTCGACATTTCAGCCAATATGGATCTCGCAATTTTGTATCTTGCTTAAACAAAATTTTAAGTGAGCCAAATCTACGTGAGGACAATGCGCTGGGCTTTTCCTTTTGGAAGTGAACCTGGATCAGTAGCAACATAGGTCACGAACGTCTTCAACAGTGTATCTTGTGCGCCTTCGGAATTGATATGCTCAGCGGCAAGAGCAGTGCTTTCGAGCACAGATTGCAGAATCTTGCCTTGGTTATCTTGAGTCTGGCTTTTATCCCAGTCGACACATTTATCCTCTTCTGGAGTCTTGTCATTCACCGAATCTTTCACTCTAGAGTCGAAGACCACCGCGATGCCGCTCGGCGGAAACCAGGCTTCAAGCCGAAACGAATCCTTGTGACGGGAGTTGGCATGACAAAGGGCCTAGCACTTGCAAGATTATTCTATGAAGCCGGTCACGATGTTATTGGCGCTGACTTTGAGCCAAACGGGACAAGGGTTTGTGGGCATGTCTCTAAGTCTTTGACGAGGTTCATGCCTCTGCAGAAGCCCAATGCCAGGGAGGGCTCGTCGCCTTACATTCAAGCCCTACTGGACATCGTCATCAGTGAGAATATAGATCTATGGGTCAGCTGCTCGGGTGTAGCATCAGCAGTCGAGGACGGTGAAGCAAAGGAGATCGTCGAGAGACGAACATCATGCAAAGCCATCCAATTCGATGTCAAAACGACTCAAACTCTGCACGAAAAGCATACATTCATCGCGCATACTGAAGAAATTGGCCTCACCGTGCCAGAGACGCATACAATCACTACCCGTGCGGCGGTAGATGCGGCGCTTCGAGACGCTCCTAAAGGCAGGTACTACATTATGAAACCAACCGGTATGGATGACGCCAACAGAGGCGACATGACACTTCTGCCAAAATCAACACCAGAAAAGACATCTCTGCATCTCTCCAAGCTTAGAATCTCAGAAAATTCGCCATGGATCCTGCAACAATTCATCAAGGGACGTGAATTTTGTACCCACGCGCTTGTCGTCAGAGGTCATGTCAAAGCCTTTGTTGCATGTCCTTCAGCCGAACTCCTGATGCACTACGAAGCGCTACCATTCGACTCAAAACTCAGTCAAGAAATGTTGAACTTTACGAAGAAGTATGCAGCTGCTGCAGGACCAGGCTTCACGGGGCATTTGAGCTTCGATTTCTTGGTTGAGTACGGGCAGCTTGATAGGCTGAATGGTGACCCCAATGCAGAGGTCACACTGTACCCAATCGAGTGCAACCCCAGAGCTCATACTGCAGTTGCGTTATTCAATGGCACAACTGCGATGGCGGATGCATATCTTTCTCTTCTCAATGACCATGAGTGGCCATCATACGCTGAGATCGCTGCAAATGGTACTTCTCATGAAGACATCATTTCGCCAAAGTTTCCGGATGTCCGGTATTATTGGATTGGTCACGACCTACTCAATTTCGTTATCCTGCCTCTTTTGTCTCTGCTTGCTCAGCGGCCAGACTCCTCGATGTCTGAGGTATTAAAGGGCATTGACACTCTCCTGGATAGGTTTCTCTTCTGGAAAGACGGTACATATGAGATGTGGGATCCTCTTCCTTGGTGGTGGCTCTATCATGTCTACTGGCCTTGGCAGTTCTTGTTGTGCTTCTGGCAAGGCAAGAAGTGGTCGAGGATCAATGTTAGCACTTGCAAGATGTTTGAGTGCTGATGGTTTCAACTGTAGCGGCCCCTCGCAGAAACTCAGAGTTCATGACTCGAGATTCAAGTTTCGATAAAATCTTGCATGATTGGTTGGGAGGCGACCGGCGGAGAATCCAGACCAATTTGCATGCGGGGAAAAGCCGATCGACCTCGCTTGCTGCACTTGGCTAAGGAAGACTAGTAGCAGGAGTATTCGGGGACATATGGATATAGTATTCCTGACAGCTGAGAGCAGACAATCAGATTTACCTCTTTGAAGACCCCAAGAATCTTAGTATTACTAGGTGTTCCTCAAGTTAACTCATCCCATTCACAGGGGTAAGGCCCGATTGAGCTAGCTGGGTGACCAACCAAGATCCAACTTCCACTTTGAATTGAGAACGACTACTTCCACAAGCCCGTTTGTTCCAGTTCACTCACCGGTCACCGTTCTCATACCCTTCTGCCCATCATGCCGGACCGTAAGACCCCCTTCCCGCCCGAACCAATCGTCTTCACCTACCCCGAATCCGTCTTCGCCCGCCGGCTCCAACGCTACCTCAATCTCCGTCGGCTCCCATACACTCCGATCCGCGTGCCCCCAAACCTGCCACGGCCCGTCCTCCACGACCAACTGAGCATCAACCACCGGCCGCATCCCCATCGTAGCCATCGGCCGCGACATCTACTGCGACACGCGGCTCATCCTCCGCAAACTCGAGTCCCTGTTCCCCGATAGTCCCGAGCACCCGACACTCGGCGCACGAGACGCGTTTGGGCGCGGCTTCGAGGAGATGCTCGAGGGATGGGTGATCAACGGCGGGCCCTTCTGGCGCACTAGCGGGTGTCTACCGCAGCAATGTCCGCTTATGCGCAACGACACCTGGGTCCAGGACCGGAAGGACGGGAGTGGTGGGCTTTTCACGCGCGAGAGCGTGGCGGAAGGACGGGCGTGGTGTATAAGTCAGCTGAGGATTTTCTTTGGCATTATGGAGAATATACTGGGCGATGGGAGGCGGTGGGTGCTTGGTGGTGATAGGCCCGGATTAGCGGATATGCATGGTTGTTGGGTGTTTGATTGGGCTGTCAATATGGCAACGGACATGTCTGTTGATGAGAAAGACTATGAGGAAGCATGTGGGGATTTGGAGAGGTTTGTGGGAGAGGGAGAGTTTCCGAGGGTGCATGGGTGGGTGCAGAGGTTCAGGAGGGCATGTCAGGACGCGGCGAAGGGGAACGCAAATGCAAAGGTTTGTGGTGAGGGGGAGAAGGCGGAGCAGGATGTTGTGAGGAGCATCTTGAGTAGTGGATATACGGAGCTGGAGGAGTTGGTGGTTGAAGAGGGCGACGTGCTTGGATTGAAGAAGGGGCAGAAGGTTAGTGTTGCGCCTGCGGATTTCGGGTTCACGCATGCTGATATTGGGGTTTTGGTGGGATTGACGGTGAATGAGGTTGTGATTGAGATTGAGGTGCAGGGTGGAAAGGAGGGAAAGCTAAGGTTGCATTTTCCAAGGACCGACTTTAAAATTGTGCCTGTTGGCTAAAAGTCCTGATACTCGAAGTTCACATCTTGCGGGACTATCCTGTCTTCTCGACTTTGATCATGGTCGCTTAAAAGTTGTCGGACGCTTCGATATAATTTGTCTGGTGAATAGACGTCGTGTATCCAATTTTGCCAAAGTTAATATACGGTGCAGAGGTACAAGTATGTGTGCCAAGGTAAAATTGTCTTGATCCGACTACGAGTGCAGCATCTGTAGGATAGGATGTGCCGAAGGATTCCGTAGACAGAGCCTGAGATCTTGGAAATGAGTGATTGCTGCCAAGTAGGCACTTGGCAGACCACTCGATCGACGTATTCGCTTCTAATATCAGATGAATTTAGGGACGAAAAGTGCTTGATAGAGGCCATAAATTGTGGAGCGGGGCGTGCCTGTTCTCTCCGGCCGCTTGTGGGATTGGCGGTAAACCTGCCCATTTCTCACTGGAAAAAAGGCGCGCTTGTGTAGACAAGCAGTGCCAACCTTGCGATCCCACGATGTCAAAGACGTTCTGCACCTGGACCCGTCATTCTGTCCAACGTCTTCAAGGGTATCGATGGTGGTCCTACCCTCCCTTAATGCAACCTCCAATTGTTGAAACCGGTCAATTATGTTCACCAGAGTGTTCCTAGCTGTTTCGGGAGCTTGCAGGCAAGATATCATTTGTCGACATCGAGCGCGCAGTGGCTAGCGTCTCGATATCTGAAGCAAGTTCTCAACAAGGTAATTGTAGCAGAGCTTCTTATGCAGACACATGGATGTTGCTGGCCACTAGGATACCGCGGGTATTAAAGTGTCTCCAATCCATCGTGCCATCGATGCAGAGCTCCTCGTGATGTTCAGAATTTTTGTTCAGGGAACAGCCCTTGCAGGGACGTCCGAACTCACTAAGGTGCAAGCCAGCGCCACCAATCTGGGGGCGCTCTTTGCTTGGCAAGGCAGCAGACTTCCCGTCCGTGTGCCCGTGTTGTGCAAGCTTCTTCTTAGTCACTCGTTAAGCTCACAGAAGAACTCTTGTACAGTAAGTACAAACTCTTGTTGCTATCTAATGTAGACTTCGGTGGGCCGCCAACAAAGTCTTGAGGCAGTATTCTTACAAACACCGAAAACTGATCTGCTTCCAGATTGAGCCTCGTTCAAACTCCTGTCTGATGGCGCTTCGTTTCCAAGTTGATATTTGCTTTCGGCGTAGCGTGAGGTCGCCATTCAGCCTGTCAAGGGTTGAAGGATCGACCGTGTTTCGTCCACCGGACTAGCGTAGGATCGTGGTCGCGCACCTCCAAGATGTCAAATCTCTTTGCGGGGATTGCTTGCACATGATTTGCCTGGTTACCTGGAAGATCACCACATGTTTGGGGTAACTTTGTATGCACCCACGCCACAACGTTACGCCTAGCACATTGATCTAATGCAATGCAAGGTATCAGGCTGGCGAGCCTATCGTCAGCAAAATTGACCAAGAGATAATGAACACATTGTGCTCATTATTGGCGCGCTTTCCCAACTTCCAGCTCCTTTGACGGGGGAAGCACCCAATCGTTGCCCTGTTATTCCACCGAGCCATGTTCATAACGAGGAGCTCGTCGCCCTAATCAATTACCAAAGCGTATTAATCATCCCCGAAGTTCCTAACCTGCCACACGATCCTCCCATAAATAGTGTACCGATCAGCCTGACCAAACGTATTACCCACGCCCTTCGAACTCTTAACCTTTGCGATTTTGTCAGTTTAGCACATAAACAGACTGCGCTATTATTGTGAGTGCTGGTTGTCACCATGGCGGAGAAAGGCACAGGCTCGGAGCCTCGCAGAGGGTCCATCCTCCTGGGGGATGAGAACAAGCGAAAGGCCAGTCTCGCAGCTATGACAGAGAATAAGACTGGGGAGTAGGTGCTACCAGTAGGCCTTTCTGTGACCTCCTGCTGACGAACATAGAATCAAGAACCCCCTCACTGGCATCCCGAAAGATCAGCTGCTTCAGGACGTCGATGAATTCGCGAACGAATTCAATCTGGGAGAGATTCGAGACTTGTTGAGAAAAGGGGCACTGGCGGCGCAGGCGCCAGCTGCTATCGAGCACATTCCCGAGCTCGATGAGACAGATAGGACTGTCCTTCGGGACGAGATAGTTCATCGATGGAGACACACGAAAACACTGTACTTGACCATTATTCTGAACTCGGTTGCTGCAGCCATCCAAGGTTGGGACCAGGTGAGAAAAACTCATGTTGCATAAGGAGCTGTTGCTGACCTCGAGGATAGACTGGGAGCAATGCCGCGAATTTACGTTTCCCCGAAGATATGGGCCTCCCAGAAAAAGGCGAGGTTTGTGAGGCTCGAGGTACTTGCAGCCGCAACCAGTGGTTAGTAGGCTTCATCAACGCATGCCCGTACATTGCCATTTGGCTGTTCGCTGGATGGCTCTCCGACCCGATGAACCATGCGATCGGCCGACGTGGTACCGTTTTCATCGCAGCTATCTTTAGTCTTCTCGCTCCATTCGGAATGGCTGTGTCGCAGAAATGGGGTGAAATTTGTGCGACTCGCGTTTTGCTCGGTATCGGCATGGGCCTCAAAGAAGTCACCGTGCCTGTCTTTTCTGCAGAAATTGCGCCAACGAATGTCCGCGGCGGACTGGTCATGTCATGGCAAGTCTGGACGGCGTTTGGCATTTTCCTTGGAACAAGCGCGAACTTGGCAGTCAAGGGCTCGTCAATCGCCTGGCGACTCCAATTTGGCTCGGCCTTTATTCCAGCTGTGCCTCTCGTTCTTGGCATCTGGTTTGTGCCAGAGAGTCCGCGGTGGCTGATGAGTAAGGGCAATTATGCAAAAGCCTACAGGTCACTGCTGCGTCTTCGAAGCACACCACTGCAAGCAGCACGGGACTTGTACTTCATCCATGCCCAACTTGTTGCTGAAGCTGCCTTGGTCGAGCAGTCTGCAGTGGCTACAAACGCCAATTATGTTTACTCGATTTATCGAGCTCTTCACAATTCCTCGAGTTCGACGGGCCACCTGGGCGTCCGGCATCGTCATGATTGGCCAGCAAATGTGCGGCATCAATATCATTGCGTTCTATTCATCGACTGTTTTCGCAGATGCAGGTGCTAGCTACACCGAAGCCCTGTGGGGTTCGTGGGGCTTTGGATTAATCAACTTCCTTTTCGCTTGGCCTGCGGTGTGGACAATTGACACCTTTGGCCGGCGAACGTGAGTACCGGAAATCTAACGCAGGATTGACGCTGACTCCGACAGGCTCTTGCTTTTCACCTTTCCAAACATGTGCTGGACACTGCTCGCCGCTGGTTTCTGCTTCTGGATTCCTGAAAGCACCAAAGCCCACCTTGGCCTGATTGCTCTTTTCATCTACCTCTTCGACATCTTTTATTCACCCGGCGAGGGCCCTGTGCCGTTTACCTATTCTGCAGAAGTCTTCCCACTATCCCATCGAGAAATTGGCATGGCTTGGGCTGTCGCAACGAACAATTTCTGGGCGTCTGTTTTGGCCATGACATTTCCCCGAATGTTGACAGCCATGACATCGCAAGGCGCCTTTGGCTTTTACGCCGGGCTCAATGCGCTAGCGTTTGTCATGATCTGGCTCTGGTTGCCTGAGACCAAGGTATGTCACTCAAGATGAAGTCGACTCTTCAATACTGACCGTAACCAGCAACGGACTCTCGAAGAATTGGATTATGTCTTCGCAGTGCCAACGAGAACACATATGAACTTTGAGATCACCAAAGCCGCGCCATGGTGGTTCAAGCGCTACGTGTTCAGATCTACGAAAGAGCCCTGTCCTGAGCTCTACAAATTTGAAGAGACTCCCTCACGTCCGTCAAGCATCTCTGGAAGCCAAAAAGTCGATGATCCATCTGGCAAAAGTCTCTAAACCTCTATTGGGCTCACAGACTTTGTTCTGGTAGGGCAATCGGCACAACGACTGCCCGGCCGAAGAATTGACAGGTTCCAGGTCCTCTCTACGCGGTGGTGGAAGATTTGATAGCATCAATGAAGCGTTGCCCAGCAGAACAGATGTTGTATATCTCATGTGCGAAGTCATTGTTGCGTCATGTTCGCTGTCATGACGAGTATGGAGAACTAACCTTAACCTTGAGAACTTTTCATATCAATTTGCACAACGAGTTTCGATGCGAAGTCGTTGAAGGTCTTGCAAAGGCCACAATTTTTGTACCGTTCCACAAGCTCTGTGTCTGTCTCGCTCGGTGTGTTGGCACTACTTGTCTCTTGCTCAGCAGTCTCTCTTTGCGCCTGGTTGACGCCTTCGACAAGCTCGCCAAAGGTAGTATCAATAGGTACGTCTCCGAGAAATGGCACACCACATTCTTGAGCCATGATCTCGCCGCCGCCCTTTGAAAAGATCTTTGATATTTCTCCGCAGCAAGGACACATGTAGCCAGACATGTTCTCAATGACACCTAGCACAGGCACTTGGGTCTTGACACAGAAGTTGAGTTCTTTCCTCACATCGCTCGTGCTGATTGCTTGCGGAGTTGTGACAACCACCGCTCCCGCCAAAGAAGGTGCTGGGGGAGAAATGTTGAGATGTGGTTGGCCGTTCTGCATGGTGGGAGCCACGGTTGCTAATTTGTGTAATTCCTCGACAATTGCTATGTGCTCATCGGAGGTCCCTGGCGGGGTATCAATGAGTAGATAATCTGTGCCCGGTGGCCAAAGGACGTCGGAGACAAATTGCCGTACCATAGCTGTCTTCTTCGGCCCCCGCCAAATAACAGCACTATCGCGGGACGGAAGCAAAAATGCCAGCGAAAGAGCATGCAGTGATCCTCTTTTAGGGCGACCAGCACCGTTCGCCGAAGCATCGAGCGATGAGTTGACAGGCTCTTGCGGGACACTACCGTGAACGAAAACGGGGAGCCATCCTCCAGGGGCTTGTCTCACCTTTTTGTCTTCGAGGTTGAGAAGGCGAGGTATGCTAGGCCCGGTGAGGTCGATATCAAGAATACCAACGTTAAATCCTTGTTGGGATAGAGCAAGCGCAAGTTGTAGAGTGACGCTGGATTTGCCGACGCCGCCTTTGCCTGAAAGTACAAGCACAACGTGCCTCACATTGTCAAGACCCATGATGATGATGTCAAGGTGTTTCAATTGATTTCGCAGTATGGTGACTAGATCAATGATATTGCACAATGAACGCAAACGTCAGATCATGTCTAGAAGCGGACTCTTGGGTTCGCAATTCGGCTTCCACCATATCCACAGCCACGTATAGAGGAAAACTGAAGCTGCGCTCGTTGATTGGTAATAATCCTAACGGCCTCAGAGTTTTTCTCGTGAAGGGGGTGCGTCATCGGCACGTGCGCAGGACTCCATTAAAGTCTGCACGGTCTAGGCCGACAAGGCCAGAAATAGAGGCGGAAACAGGTGCTCCCAAAACTTTGGACTATAATTCTCCTGAACTGCTCATCAAACGTTGCGAATGGCACTCAGATCAGTTGACGGAGTCATCAGAGACACAGCAGACGCCGCATCAGGTTCCCACTCAATCGCAGGCAGTCTTATGGCGCAATCGCAGGGTAAAGTACGCGGCGGGGGATTTCTTGAAAAAAGGATGAAAAGACTCGGCCAATGCACGTGCTCCCATCAGTTATATCACGAATTTAGTGACAGTGCTTCCTCGAAAACGTTTTGATCCATTATTGCGACTGAGTAGAAGTAACGGAAAAATCGAGGAGCTGGACTCGCAAGACTATTATTGACATTCGCTCGTACGAATTCCTCAACAGCAATGGGCTGGTGAAGGTGCAGAAGGGGAATAGTGGTGTCCAACATGTTCTTGTGCGGCAAAACCGGGGAAAATTTCGCATTGTCTCGTTGTGGGAAACAGGCACAAGCTCTTTGATTTTCCCCGGCAAGAAACGCTTAGTGGCAATGCTAGTTCCTGCCGTGGCTGAAAGATCAGTGACGATTGCGCCTGCCACAGTACTGGAAACTCCACCACACACTGTAGCACATCGATCTCTCGTCCAAATAAATAACTTGGACGCAGAATAAATTTTCGCCTCTCTCATTGCTGTTCTCCATCGTTCCACAACAATTTGTCGTGGAGATAGAACAGTGATCGAAGCCCTGTTCACACGGTCGCAAACAGTGAAAAGTTCTGCAAGCAAGGCGTTTGGGCCGGACCAATTTCTGACGACGAACACATCACCCGATCCCAGCTCTGGCGTCCACACGATCAGGCATATATCCTTAGGAAAGAGGCCGTAGTAGCCTCAGCAGTTCACTCAGAATCCTCTGGTATTATTTTGATGTCCCCAAAGGACCTACTGCGCTTCCTGTCAAAACCCGCGAAGTAAGTGACCCGCGCAACTGATTGCCCGTTGGATCCAGCTCACCTACTGACGCGCTTCCAGACCACGATAACACCTTTTGAGCATAAACAAGTATTCTCTGAATTGATTGGTACCAACAGTCACACAGTGTCCTAGAGACGGCTTCTTCCCAAACAATTTCTCGGGAAAGCACTCCTCCTGCCCACGATTCCGTCCGTTCAGGAAATCTTCTTCCTCCTCGCCTCCACGAGACCGCCCTAACGACCCTACAAAGGTCATACTCAGAAGTTCTGCGATTGCTGCTGGCAAAAGCCAGCCTCCACGGTTCCCACAGATAGTGGGCCTTCTCTTCTCAGGCGAACACCGCACCGTTCGTCTGGGTGGCAGATAGTGCTTCACTGAATCGTCAAGATCAGTGTCTCCCAATCTACCTCAACAAGCAAAGAGTAGCAGTGCAGGACTCAGTCCTTGTCCTTGCAAAGGATATGGTCAACGTGGGAATTCCTAAACACTACACTGCGTCACCATCGAGTTTCACTCAGACGCCGTCTTTGACAATCAATCATGAGGCTGCTTTGGAGATCGACTCCAGCAATGCCTTCGAAGGTCCCGAGAAGTTACTAGAGGTTTGGTTCAGTCCATCCTCTGAGAATCTGCACAATTGCTCCGAGCCTACAGGCCTCAAGGCTGTTCCGGCTGAAATATGGAAGACAATGCTCGACATTGTCAACTGCAAGGTCTTGTCGATTGTCGAGTCATCAGAAGTGGACGCCTACCTCCTCTCCGAGTCTAGCATGTTCGTCTGGCCTCACAAGCTCATCTTGAAGACTTGCGGTACTACCACTCTGCTCTGCGGCCTTCCGAGGATCCTGGAAATCGCTACCCTTTTTGGCGGCTACGCCAGATCTACAGCTCCAGATACCGCAGGTATTGCTGTTGCTGCTGCTCCGTATCGGGTCTTCTACAGTCGCAAAAATTTTTTGTACCCTGACCGCCAGCGCGGCCCTCATCGAAGCTGGCGCGACGAGGTATACACCCTTGATAAGCTCTTCGTCGGCGGCAGTGCATACATGATCGGCAAGATGAATGGCGAGCATTGGTATCTGTACCTGACAGAACCCTACACCATGCTCTCCGCTCCTGCGAGTCCTGCCAGCTTGAACAGCAGTCCAGGGACAGAGACAAGAGTTATCGAATTTCCTTCGTCCGTGGTGACTGACAGAGGTTCGAAGTTGATTGAAGGTGGGGATGAGACGCTTGAGATCTTGATGACTGATCTTGAAGAAGAGAATGCTAAGCAATTCTACCTTGAAAATGCGAGTGCGGTCGCAGAAGATCAGTGGAAAGGGTCTCAAGTTGAGCCACTGGATGTCGTGGACGTGTTCAGCAACACATCATCTGACGATGGAGAGTTGCCTGTCAAATGTGGTTGTCCTGCTGAGCTCACCACCGAAGGACACGCATTGGGAACGGTCGTGTCTGAGACATGTGGCCTGTCTGAAGTCTACCCGAAGAGCAAATATCCTGATGCTCGCATCGATGCCTATCAATTCACGCCCTGCGGCTTCTCTGCCAACGGAGTTGTGCCCGCTCCTCTTGGCGAAAAGGGCACCTCTTACTTCACCGTCCATGTTACGCCTGAGCCAGTCTGTTCGTACGCATCATTCGAGACCAACGTTCCTGCTGGTCAGACGGGACGCCAGACTGTCGAGATCATTGAGAATGTTGTTGACATCTTCAAGCCGGGTCGCTTCACAGTCACTTTGTTTGAAGCCAAGTCCAGCTTTGACGAGGTTGCCAATGGTGATATCGAGAAACTTGCCGAGATTCGGGCTCTTGAGCGTTCAGCTGCTCGGCGCAGCCAGAAAGTGGATCATATTCCTGGTTACAAACGCGTCGATCGGATCGTTCATGATCTTGACGGTTACGATTTGGTTTTCCGATACTACGAGCGAAATGATTGGAAAGGAGGCGCACCGCGAATCGGGGAACGCATGATTTGTTGAGCTTTGATGAAGACATGCGGTTCAGCGCTCTATTCATTCATTTTTGGCTTGTTGCTGTGGTGGGCTAAAAAAGCAGTTGGATCATTTTTGTACCTTTCACCTTAATACTCCAGGAGACGCAAGAAATGTTTAATTGGGCTTATAAGTTTACGTGACATCTCGATAGAACTGCCTTCACGCCTGCTCGTTGAGGTCTTTGTAGCATATCCTGACTTGTAGACAGGCGCCTGTCGCCCCTTTGTTGCCTTTACGGGCCAGACACTGGTGTTGCACATCGCTCAATTATCTTTGATAGTTTTAGCGGCGCTCCTCAATGATGACATTATTATGCCGACGTGTGCGCAGCCTCGAATTGTTGTTCGAGACATTGTGTCCTATGTAAAGTTGACCACATTGCTTCATCGTTCGAGAATTACGACCTCCTTCAGACTGCCACGACTCACGTGACCTACTGACAGTGGTCCTTTCACTTCGGGGTCGGTGGTCGCTCAGCCTTACGTTACTGTACGCCCGTCGCAATTTCTAGATAACGTCTTTGAGTGCATCCGACATTCTTAGAGATAATTAATCTCACCAAGTCCCCGAGTGGTCTGAATCGTGATGGCTTCCTCGCCACCATCGCCGTTTCCAGCGAGTCTGCCGAACCCCAAGAAGCGACCGTCCATGTCCTCGCAGGTATCGCAAGGAGCAACGAACAAGAGACCTAAATTACACCCTTTGCGACAAACGTCCTTCCCTGCAAATGTCGACGCAAAAGCAGTCGCAAGCGCTCGGTCCGAAACTGGAAGCATCGCAAATAGCACGTTTTCCAGCGTCAGCGCATCAAAAGCACAACGTCGTGGCCGAGGCAGGCCTAGAAAATCACTGCAAGTCCCGGACGACGATTGGAGGAATGCGCAAGACGGCGGAAGTGCAACGGGTGGCGGAAAGAGTTCGCAAGCTAAATCTGTCATCTCCGCTGCGCCCTCAGGTGCCGGCCCGAACCCAGACGAAGAGCCGGAAGAGGACGAAGAGGATGAAGAGGAGCACGAAGGCGATGATGTGCAGACCGACGAACAAAAGCGGCAAGACGAGAAAATTAACGTTCTACTTGGCCAGTTGACGGAGCCACAGGCTGCGAGGCACAACAGCTATCGGATGAGCAAGCTAAAGGACTCGGTGGTCAAGAGGATTGTCAACCAGACTGTCAGCCAGAGTGTTCCTGGTAGTGCCGTGAACACTGTCCAGTGGTTCAGCAAGGCTTTCGCGATCGAGATCATTGAGCGAGCACGAGAAGTCCAAATGGAATACGCGAAAGCTGCGGACAAAGGCATTCATCTCGAGAAGCAAGCCCGACAAGCGAGGATGCGGAAGAAGGAGCAAGAGCTCGAAGAGAAAGGCAAAGCTTCAAAAGAGCAGGATCCGTCCCAAACTCTGCCTGAGAGTGAGAAGAGAGCACTGCAGCAGGAGATCAAGAGCCTGAAAGACGAAGCTGAAAAGTACATCCCAAATAAGCATCGAGGTGGCCTTCTCCCGGACCATCTACGAGAAGCCTTACGACGGTACAAGGCTGATGGCGATGGTGACGGCTTCGGCTTCGATGGCATGAGCCATCCTCTATTAGGCGTTCATGGAGCAAAGGCCTGGAGAGTTGGCGATGGTGCAGCCGGACAGAGACTGTTCCGATAGTGGGTAAGAGGTCAGTTTGCTGGACTAGCCCGCATCTCCAACCGTCTTGACAGTGAACAATGGACCGCATGGCTTCGACATATTATGAGATCGCCACTTGCTGTGTTAGCTCCGTTTCGCTTCTACAACAGGCAATTACAGACTGTAACATCCGCTGCTGATCATGAAGCATGATTTTGTTGGTCATCGTCGCATAATCAGTGATTCTCAACCTCCTACTGCGGTTCAAGGATAATTTGAATGCACTTTTCCCTGCATAATCAACAGCAAAGATCGGCACATTTGATGCAGGTACAGCGAAAGGACATGCAGTACGCTATTCGCAGGTCCGAAGGCTGTCTACATCCGTACATTCTAGCGACAATCTGGATCGACAGACATCATTCCAAGCACTTCTGCCACAATGAGTCAGTGGCTACGAAGCCCAACCAGAGGACACCTTTGGTCAGAACGACTCTTTCGGCCGGAGGCTCTCGGTTTTCAACGTCTTTCTCAGGTAAACTAAAAATGGAGCACTTGAGGGCAGTACCTGCAGCTGCAGCGCATGGCCTGTGCCGCTGCCGGACGAGTGATGGATTGACTCTTGCTAGATTATTAGCCAGCCCCAAATCAAAGTAGTGAGATGACAATTTCTGCTTGTTGCAAGTACAACCACGTGGTAAAGAAAAGTCTCAACCTCGTACACCATCCACGAGGACATGTGCTTGTGTTATGTGTCAAAGCTCAGCTAAATTTAGCATTTCCAGTGACAAGGGATGAACAACTGTTGAACAGGCATGCAACACTAGGGAAGGCAGAAATGATCAGCTTGCACACGCCATCGGCTCAACCTTGTGCAAGTGAGGTAGTGGATCCACACGAATTTTCGCTGTCTCAGAAGACCCTTACATTTGCTGCACGCCATATTCAGCAACTGTTTAACAGGGATTCTACTTCCTTGACCAATGGTGGCACGCGAGACATTTCGCTCAGCAAATGTTTCAGTGAGACGGCACGTGGGCTAATTATTTTGTGGTAGCATTTTGACACTGATGCAGGTTTTTGATCTGCTTACGAACAGCCACCGTTGTCTAAGACCTTTGTAAAGGCTGCTTCAGCTCTACACACCAGATATGCGGCTAGACGATGTGACCAAGAATTGCACGATTGACGGTTGTTTCCTGATCCAAACCAGGAAGTGAAAAACCCAGCGGCGGAATGGACCTGACTAAACGGTGGAGGCGCTAGGGTAGCGCCGGTGCCGAACTGAGTCGTGCTTGACTAAGCCCTGAAACGGCGAGTTGGGCTTCGGGCTTTGCAGGTTCATTGTTGGGCCGAAGCCACTCGAGCTTATTTTCACTATCATCGCACAGCGCTTTGCCGAGTGCTCTTTGGACTTGCGTCACACTCTGTGCATGCCACTCATCACGCCTCATTCGGCACGATCGCCACCTGCATCGGATATGCATGATTTTGCCAAGGACTTGCATTCTCCGGTACGACCCTTAGCACAAGATCTCGTGTCTATGGGACCGACAGGGCAAGGCCTGGCAGGTAACTGTGGCCTGCATGACACTTTACATCCTTGGTAGCAATTCCAACCTTTTTTGCTCCATCGCATTGTCACAACAAGTTGCGTCACCACAAGAAAAACTCAACGGGTATGAGCAGTGGCCATTTCTGGAGCTTTATCCGGTCCCTCCGTTCGATGTAACATTGACCTATTGGAGAGACCTTCAGTCACAACTTCATAGCAGCTTTCCTACCAGAGGTCGACCTTGCCTTTGTGATATAGTCACAGGGGCAAAATTTCTCTCGATATCTTCCGGGTGAGATAAGGTCGCCGCAGCCTGTGCCAAAACACATGCACGTCCTTGGGTATCTTGCACTTTTGATTCGAAGTTGCCGCAAGTGGACCAGCGAGATATCATGCCGCGTTTATCAGTCAACACGAAAGGTCTCACTACCTCGTGTAAATATCTCTGTTCCAAGTTCGCCTATGTTGGTTACAGCAGCGTCTCCACCACTAGTAACGAAAAGCTCCCAAAATGGTGAAAGCAGTCCCCTTTCAGACATGATTTTGCTCCCATCACAAGGATGACCGTCTGTGACGCATGTACGAAGGGTCAGCGGCTGTCACCCAAGCCATTGGGACATCTGCACGTCTCTGTCATGTATCTCAACGCAAGTTTGGCGCCTCATGGCACTGCCTCGTTGATGCCCATGATCTCATAATCCCGGCTTCCAATGCATACGCATACTCCCACATCCCTCATGGCTGTTTGCTGGAGCACTCCCACGGCTGCTACTACCAGGAGCTATTCCCGTTCCTGAAAGACGATTGCTAAACAGCTTGCCTTGTGGAACTTGCAACGGCTTGTACTTTTCCATGATTCTCTTCTTCCACTTTTTACTCTCTCTCCATATTTTGACATCCTTGATACCCATCCTCTATGTGTTAACATTGTTTTAGTCCTTTGGACCTTTGTGGGGTGCTTTCATTTCCTCTCCATTATCGTCGCCAGTCTCTCGTTACATCCTCCGGCTTCAAGATGTATTGGTTCCTATTCACCATTGTTTTACCGGCCTGCTTCACCACGCTGGGGGGCGCATACAACTACGACCCCGCGTGGACGCAATACAATCTCAACACCAACAAAGAAGCAACTCATCCTCTGGAATACTCAGGACAATGGGACAACCACGACTTCACTCCTTCTCCAAAGAATTGGAGGTTCCCTTTCTATACTCTCTTCTTGGACAGATTCGTGAATGGTGACCCAACGAACGACAACATCAACGGCACGCTCTTCGAACATGACCTCACTTCCCATCAAATGCGAAATGGAGGCGATCTTCAGGGTCTAATTGACACCCTGGACTATTTGCAAGGCATGGGAATCAGAGTACGCAGCCATTGCACGTCGCCTATTGGTAATAACGGCTAACAGCTGTAGGGTCTCTACATTGCTGGCTCGCCCTTCCTGAATCAGCCATGGACCTACGATTCCTACTCACCTCTCGACTTGACGTTACTCGACTGGCACTTTGGTGACATAGCCAAGTGGCGGGAAGCAGTTGACGCGATCCACGAGAGAGGCATGTACGTGGTGCTAGACAACACTTTTGCGACCCTGGGCGACCTCCTTGGCTTTGAAGGATTCCTCAATGAAACTGCTCCGTTTACACTCAACGAGCACGAGGTCACATGGAAGAACGAAAGAAGATATTGGGACTTTGAGGTCACGGACCAGTACAACTCTACATGCAACTATCCCAGATTCTGGCTTGAGACAGGATACCCGGTTGGCAGGGATGTCACCGACCAAATGAAGGGTTGCTATGGAGGCGAATTCGACCAGTACGGTGACACTGAGGCTTTTGGTGTCTACCCTGATTGGCGGAGACAGCTCACCAAGTTCGCTTCCGTTCAAGATCGTCTGCGCGAGTGGCATGAACCTGTTCGACGCAAGCTAGAGAACTTCTACTGTATGATGATTGCTCAGCTTGACATTGATGGCTATCGGTATGATAAGGCCATGCAATCAACCGTCGATGCAATGGGTTATATGAATGCTGCGCTGCGTACCTGCGCCCGGCAATATGGCAAGGAAAATTTCTTTCTGCCTGGTGAGATAACTGGCGGTAATGTCGCTGGCGCTATTTTTCTTGGCAGAGGCCGCCAGCCCGATATGATACCGGAGAACCTGACGGTTGCCGCGTCTTTGACGAACGAATCCGATAGCAAGTATTTCATTCGAGAAGATGGCTTGCAAGGCCTCGATGCAGGCGCCTTCCATTACACGACTTACCGCACCTTGACTCGATTTCTGGGAATGGATGGCAATCTTGAAGCCGGCTATGACAGCCCGAAAAACTGGGTCGACCAATGGAACGACTTCCTTCTAACGAACGATTTCATCAACGCCAATACTGGCGAATTCGATCCGAGACACATGTATGGTGTTACCAACCAGGATGTCTTCAGATGGGGCGCGATTCGACAAGGTGTGCAACGCCAGCTTCTCGGCCACTTCGTTACGACCATGCTTTTACCTGGAATACCTCTCCTCTTATGGGGTGAAGAACAAGCCTTCTATCTCCTCGACAACACGGCGACGAACTACATTTTCGGTCGTCAGCCAATGTCCTCGGCCATGGCGTGGATGAACCACGGTTGCTACAGCTTCGCCGACCCCTCGACGCAATATTACGAGTGGCCACTGGAAGCTGCACGCGAAGGTTGCAAAGATGAAACCCAGATGCGTGATCACCGTGACCCAACCCATCCAATTCGAAATATCCTCCGTCATATGTATCAACTACGAGACGTCTACCCGGTGCTCAATGATGGCATGTTTCTGCAACAGCTTTCGAATCAGACTCATTACGTTGTACTTCCTGGTTCTTCTGGCGTTCCCACAGAGTTCGGTTTGTGGTCTGTACTTCGATCCGAGTTCCCAGGTGTTCAAAGTTTAACAGCTGAAGACGGTCAAACCGATGTGAATGTGTGGCTGCTCT
The DNA here is from genome assembly GCA_000315175.1 of Herpotrichiellaceae sp. UM238. NCBI lineage: Eukaryota > Fungi > Ascomycota > Eurotiomycetes > Chaetothyriales > Herpotrichiellaceae > Herpotrichiellaceae sp. UM238. Next base: position 6,049 of record AMYF01000016.1, on the reverse strand, counting down.
ACTCCAACATGAATGAAACGACAGAGTACACTTTCGACTGCGCCAACAACGACACGCATCTCAACACGACGGCACTACTGGCTCCTTTCGACTCGGCCACGACTGTAAAGAATCTGTTTTACCCATTTGACGAGGTCATCCTGGAAGACTCGGCCAAGAAGCTTGGCATCGACGGCTCGAGCGATTACTCGGGTTGTGTTGCCAGTCTCAAAATGCCTCCATTCGGCTTTAATGCGTACGTGCCGAAGGACTCCTGGGTGGGCCCCAGGCCAATGTTGACGACATTCAACCCGGGCTACGACACTCGAATCGTCTCAAAAGTAGGCACAGGAGAATCTGAAGACCTTGACGTCGAGCTGCAATTTTCTCAAGAAATGGAATGCAGTAGCGTGACGGACAGCATCACATTCGCCTCGACAACGCTCACTGGTAATACACCCTCAATCGTTACCAGTAGCGTCAACTGTACTTTTCTTGAGACCATTCCAGCCGCTGACTATGTTGGTTATATCCCACCAACTTGGTCTTGGAAGGCGAGATTAACAGGGGTTGAGAACGGCGTTCATTCTATGACGGTGTCCTCCCCAAAGAGTGCAGATGGGAGCAGCACCACTGGTGCTACCGAGCGACTTGTTTTCAGAATCGGTCAACCTGACAATCCGGTCATCTTTCCGAACAGTGCGAACTATTCGTCTAGCCTGGTAACCAGGGACAACGGCAAACTTGTGGTACATCATAATGCTGCCGGTGCAAGTTTATGGCGATACTCAACGAACTGGGGCACTACCTTTTCCGACTGGCAATCGTACGAAGGAAGAAACACGACAATCGAGGAGCAAGCATGGTCCGGTACGAAACTCCAGAAATGGAAAGGCGACCATGTTATCGTCCAATACTTCAGTCCTCTTGTTGGCGAGAGCGATATTGTGCAGCAAGGTGATGTCGATGTTAAGCAAAAGCAGCGCCGATTTCCTCATCTCTTCTGGAACGGACCATACAACCAGTATGGCTACGATGCAGGTCTTGACAACAAGATGATTCATTCCTCCGATAGCATCTGGGAGCATCATTTCATGACGGAGTGGCTCCCCAGTGGTGCATTGGCTCAGATCAATGTTTGGGGCATCAACCCTGATGGCAAGCCTGATCAGTCCTTCGTCTTTGGCGATATCGACCAAGACTCTGTCCTCGACCGACTGCCTCCGTCTTCCTTGTCAGAAGTGGCCATCAACATTACCAGCAGGCCTCCGAAGCCACATTTGGGCTGGAAGGTTTTCTTGAACGATGCTACTACGAGGTTTAGGCTTGAGCCTTCCGGCAATATGTGGTATCAACTCATCATCTTCATATTGCTGGCGGTGGTCCCCTTGATCACCGCTTGTGTAGCTGTTTGGCTCTACATGCAATCCTTCTACGACATCAAATTCAACGAGGTCGGCATCGCGGCAAAGGCATCATTCATTCCGGCGGCCGTCAGGAACTTGTTTAGCAAAGGCTACCACGCTTTGAGAGACGATCCTGAGGCGCAAGGTTCTAGCTCGGAAAAGCCTACGCTGCTGGCTGCACTAAAGAACAAGAGCAACACGTTCCTGCAAACCACTGGAAATCTCGTGCCCTCGGACAAACGCAGAACAGTGCTCATTGCCACTATTGAGTATGACATTGAAGATTGGGCAATCAAGATCAAGATTGGCGGTCTCGGCGTCATGGCTCAACTCATGGGCAAGAACTTGGAACACCAAAACTTGATTTGGGTGGTCCCCTGCGTTGGAGGCGTTGACTATCCAACTGACCAGCCAGCTGAGCCGATGACCGTCAAAATCATGGGTGAATCTTATGAGGTCAAGGTTCAGTACCACATCTTGAGGAACATCACTTACGTCCTGCTCGATGCTCCTGTCTTTAGGCAGCGGACGAAGTCTGAGCCTTATATGCAGAGGATGGATGATTTAGATTCCGCTATTTACTACTCAGCATGGAATCAGTGCATTGCTCATGCAATCAACCGCTTCCCAATCGACTTGTATCATATCAACGATTACCATGGCACGGTCGCGCCTCTCTATCTCCTTCCTCGATCGATTCCTGTCTGCCTGTCACTTCACAACGCCGAATTCCAAGGTCTTTGGCCTATGCGAACTGTTAAAGAACAAGACGAAGTTTGTTCGGTCTTCAATTTGCCGGTACCTATTGCCCGGCGTTATGTTCAATTCGGCGAAGTGTTCAATCTGCTTCATTGTGGTGCTTCTATCCTCCGAGAACATCAACAAGGCTTCGGCGCTGTGGGTGTCTCGAACAAATATGGAAAGCGAAGTTTTGCCCGATATCCGATCTTCTGGGGTTTGCACAAGATCGGTGCCCTCCCGAACCCTGATCCATCGGATACTGCAGATTTGGATAAGAAGCTACCGAAGGAGTCAGAAATACAGGTTGACCCCGAGTTTGAGGCATCCCGTGGAGCATTGAGAAGGCAAGCACAAGAATGGGCTGGACTAGAGATCAATGAGAAGGCTGAACTCTTTGTCTTCGTTGGTCGGTGGTCTATGCAGAAGGGGATCGATCTCATCGCAGATGTGTTCCCGTCGGTCCTCGAAGCGAATCCCAATGTCCAGCTGATTACTATTGGCCCCGTGATCGATCTCTATGGCAAGTTTGCCGCCGCCAAGCTCGATAAGATGATGAAAACCTACCCGGGACGAGTCTTCTCCAAGCCAGTCTTCACTGCATTGCCACCATTTATTTTCTCGGGCGCTGAGTTTGCGCTCATCCCGTCTAGGGATGAGCCGTTTGGTCTTGTCGCTGTTGAATTTGGGAGAAAGGGAGCTCTTGGCGTTGGTGCAAGAGTCGGCGGTCTGGGTCAAATGCCTGGGTGGTGGTATACCGTAGAGTCAACCACTACATCGCACTTAACTCGCCAATTCCGTACCGCTATCAAGGAGGCTATTGCGTCTAAGACGGAGACCAGAGCATTGATGAGAGCGCGGTCAGCAAAGCAGAGATTCCCGGTTGCTCAATGGGTTGAGGATCTGGAGGTTTTGCAGAGTACCGCGATCAAGATCCATGACAAGGTCGAAGCTTCACATCGACATCATCAAGCTTCAGAACAATTTGACCTTGGTCACGCATTGCCATCCGGGGGCCCCTCAGCGTTGCAGTCCGGAGTCCAGACACCATATCACGATGGCACTCTTACACCCCGTATGAATAAGGGCAAGAGCGTGCTTAGCTTGCATACACTCAACGAAAAGCTCAGTCAGGCAGTCAATCTGCGCGATGAACAGCATAGACCCAAGAAGAAGGCCATCGGTAAGACCCAGCTGTCACGACAAATTTCTCTGGGTTCAAGGAGAGGTCCTGGTCACGTGAGGCCCGGCGACCGAGAAGAAACGGCGAAAGTTACCCAGTTCACTCCTACTCTCCCGCCAGTCGTTATCACAGAAGAGAACGATGACGGAACAGGCCAGTCGATGATCGAAGTTCCCTTGGATGGTGATCACGAAGACGACGATGAGCGTGATATGGCAGATCAGATTTTTGATGACCTTGACGACCATGACCCTGCTGAGCCAGGGGAAGAATTCACCAAAGGACGCATTTCACATCGGGGTACCAACTCGGTAGCAAATCTGCTCTCCGTAAGCGGCGGGGCAACACCTCCACAGAATCTGAACCGGCCGCCTCTACCACGTATCCAGTCTGGTGTTGAAACACCACCATCACATGCCCCGTCAGAGTACGCCGACGACGCTACGCTCATCGCCAGCCCACCGCCCGTTTTGTTCAGGACCCCTCCAGCAGAGAGACCCACATCAATGCTTAGCGTTGACACCATTGTTGGCGGCAAGAAAGACCTTAATCTACAAAAGGTTGATCCGTTTTTCACAGACAGTACAGGCGACTTCTATCGCGAGTTTGAGCACCGTCTCGAGGACCTCAATGGTAGCAACTCCGAAAAGACCTGTATAGAGGAATATCTCATCAAGTCTGAGAAGAAGTGGTTTGATAATTTCCGCGATGCCAAGCTGGGTCGCTTGTCAAACTACAACACGCCGCGACAGAGCATCAACTTCTCTCGTCCCGGAACTCGGAACCCAAGCGTAGCTACATCTCTGATGGGCACCGAGACCGAATATGAGCTCTCCGACAATAACCGGGATAGCAAAGATGAGTTCCTTCTTGGCACAGATTATGTTCCACCCACCGGTCTCCGCAAGGTCATGCAAATGCGATTCTTGGATTGGCCGATCTACTCCTTCTTCCTCGCCTTCGGTCAGATCATCGCCGCAAACAGCTATCAAATCACCCTCCTTACAGGCGAAGTCGGCCAGCCAGCTTCCAAACTCTATGTTGTCGCATCAATCTACCTCGTCACATCCGTCGGCTGGTGGATCCTGTTCCGTCGTCTCCAATCTCGCTGGTGCCTCAGTCTGCCCTTCCTCTTCTACGGTCTTGCCTTCCTCTTCATCGGTCTTGCACACTTCGGTTACGGCAATACAAGAGGCTGGGTTCAAAACGTCGGCACAGCCTGGTACGCGTGCGCCTCTAGCTCCGGCTCGATCTTCTTCGCACTGAACTTTGGCGATGAAGGCGGCGCACAAACCAAGACCTGGGTCTTCCGCGCCTGCATCATCCAGGGCACACAGCAAATCTATGTTGTCGCATTGTGGGCATGGGGCTCGTACCTCTCAAGGCGCAACATGGAAGGTCTCCTTGCTTCCGAACCAGTCAGCAACTCCTGGAAGATCACCGCCATCTGCATCCCAATTGCCTGTCTCCTGTGGGGTGTTGGTCTTATCAACTGGTTCGGACTGCCGACTTACTATAGACAACACCCAGGCCACATACCGAGTTTCTACAACAGCATCGCAAGGCGCAAAATCATCCTCTGGTTCTTCGTCACCGTGCTCATTCAAAACTTCTTCCTCGCAGCCCCATACGGACGAAACTGGGCCTTCCTCTTCTCATCCCGGGCAGCACCCACATGGTCCATCATCTGCCTGGTGCTGCTCTTCTTCATTCTGATCTGGGCCGCCTTCCTCGGCGTCTTCGCCCGTCTCAGCAAATCACATTCCTGGATTCTACCTCTGTTCGCCATCGGGCTTGGCGCTCCCAGATGGGCCCAGATTTGGTGGGGCACGTCCAACATCGGTCTCAACCTGCCCTGGGCCCCAGGTGGCGTGGTCGGGTCCGCAGTTCTCTCCCGCTCCATCTGGCTGTGGCTCGGCACGCTTGATGCCATCCAGGGCGTCGGCCTCGGAATGATTTTGCTGGTCACACTTACCAGGATCCACGTCGCGTTCACGCTCATCGCGGCGCAGGTCGTGGGGAGTGTGGCCACTATGATTTCGCGCGCGTTCGCGCCCAACAATATCGGCCCGGGCCCGATCAGTCCGGACATCAGCAAGGGCATCGGGGAGATTTGGACGCCCTGGTTTTGGGTTGGGTTGGCGTTTAATCTTGGCATCTGTGTTGGGTTCTTCATGTTTTTTAGGAAGGAGCAATTGTCGAAGCCTTAGCTGGCTACGATTTTGGGACGCAAAGCTGCATGCATGTCGTGAGGACAGCACTGCAAATAATGCGTGAATATTGGTGGATATAATGTTGATGACACGATACATTCTTAGATATAGACGCTGCAAAGCATGTAGAATATAATTATGAAATATGCATTATTCAGATCTCGAGGGCCACAAGAGCAGATTAAATAATACTCTACTTCTACATCGGACCGCGCCAATCTGGTAAAGATGACTAGAAGCGCGCTGGTACGCGAACGACACAACGAACCAAACGCCCGGCACATGGAAGATCTTGGCCCTTAGTGCTGTGCTATATGCCAAGCCAGAAGTAAGACAAGGCTGCGTAACCGCACTCGCCTCATCGAGCTGTCATTACACTCGCGATGGATCTCTTCTGAGTCCTTCGAATAGCGAGAACTACAACCGGCACAGAGGCGGTTCAAGAGCTGTTCAAGCGCGGATACTTGCAGCGATGGCGCTCGTGCTTGTTGTCTGGGTACTTATTCCAGGTAATTGCCCCGGGGGGGGGG